>PDLM01000005.1:1462668-1477733 GCA_003369665.1 Coleophoma cylindrospora | reverse complement strand
CGCTGGAGTGTTCTCGCTGGAGTGTTCTCGCTGGAGTGTTCTCGCTGGAGTGTTCTCGCTGGAGTGTTCTCGCTGGAGTGTTCTCGCTGGAGTGTCCTCGCTGGAGTATTCCGAAATTCTTATCTGGTAGCATTCAGTCTCGCTACGCGGCTCGGAGAGTAGTGGTACAGCAACGTACTGTCATTGTGGTTACTTCCTTGCTGATCCTTGTTCGAAAAAGTGCTACCCAGCCCCTGTTTTTGGTGCTCACTTGCCGAACCTTGGCCTTGTCGCGATGCAGATCTTGGTACTTAAGGGCAGTGCTACGTAATAACCTCCCTCGATAGCGGTTGCTACAGTTAGGCATCATTCCAAAGAGCAACCCCGAGCTATGTGTGTAATACATATTGGCGAACATTCGGCCTTATTGCAAGCGGAATCTTCGTACTTCAAAGAGAATGTACAGTGAGAATGCAACGTTGTGGCTTGCTCAGTAGCCTTGTTGGCGACCACGACGACAACCAAGCTGTACCCTTGGTAGCAGTCGACTTCCAAACTTATGTCCAAAGGCCCTTCGTGTTTGGACACAATCCGATAGTCGGGTATATATCTGGGATCGCCCCTGGCGAATACTTTGCCGCTTGCGAGTTTGGTCCTTCAGGGCTGATCTAATGTCCCTTTCACCGGGAATCTGGCCAACATCCCTGATACGAAAACACCCGCGTCTTCGACAACGGCTGAATAGAAGTGATGGCGCTTCGTTACCAGAATTCCTCTAGAACTCTCTGGACACTGCTCTGGCACTTGAGTCGTTGATCTTCGGGATCGGACGCTTGTGTTTCAGCCAAGAACTATCGTCAGACTTCTGATATGATGTATATGTCTGGTAGCCATCTATTTGGACGAGGAATTGGCATCTTGGCTTGGGTGACGCGAGCTCAACGGTTGGAGTTTGGCGAATCCAAAAGCCAGAAGTGAGCTATATTTGAGTTGAAGAACTGCAAAAATGATGATGTTGGTTGATGACTGTGTTTGTATGGCCTTTGGCTAACGCTTGCCAGGTCGAAATCAGTTGTGTCAACACCCCAGGTCAACACCTACGCGAAGTGAGAGTCCATGTCATTGTTGGATGCATGAATGTATGGAAGAGTACGCCATCAGCTAGGTATCTCTGTGAAATGCGGTCGCAGAGGATGCGATGCGTCCTGGAGTTGATGGATGAGGTGGATCTTTGAGATAGTGGAGTCAAGCCAGAAGGTTGTGCAGTAGTTTGATGGCATTTTATCAAGCTGAGATGCTTGGTGTGCTTTCTCATACGAACCACGTGACAATAATGGCCTTTTCAGCCTTGTCTTCTGGCTGGAGTCTCTGTGGGTCATGATCAAGCTGCATAAGACTAAGTTCAAGGATCTATTGGACAATGAGAGTTGAGGTGACTGCGCGAATGGTATTTGTCTCCTTCCGTAGAAACTTTATGGCCGCATGAGCTAATCAAGTCATCACCAGAATTGTAGGTCCTGGACAGCAGTTTTGAGTGGAGTGACTGTTTTTTGAGGGCCTGCAGCAGTCAATTATGCGTGTCACACAGTGCCTGGGAAAGGGCTTCCTCGGTCGAAGCCTAGATGAGCTGAAGAGGTTGTCATCAATCGGTAAGCCAGCCTGGCTCTGTACCCAAATTGTCATTCTGTACCCTTCAAAGCTTGACTGATATTTGTATTCTAGCTTTGACGGCAGAAGCAACCCGAGTTCCGACGAAGCCATATATGCTCACATCCTTTCACGATGCCGAGAATATCAAGAGTTGCAAGATCATGTGCGATTCTGATGTTGGTGGATTTTCACGAGCAAATCTAGACTGGGTTGCACCATCTGCAAAGTCCAAGCATCTTGCTTCCGAGAACGCAAATGGCCATGTCCGTTTTCACGGGAAGATATCCATTGAACTACCACTCAATAGGCCTCACATACAACGAACAGGATACGCTGCCTGGAGAACACTTGATCGCGGTTCTACAATATTCGGAAAGTCCTACTGGGACATAGATTCATATGCATATCTTGCGTTGCGGATCAAATCGGATGGCAGGAAATATTTCGTGAATCTACAAACTGAGTCCATAGTTGCTACGGATCTCCACCAACACCGACTGTATGCGAGGAATCCGGGAGAATGGGAGACAGTCCTGATTAGATGGGACGACTTTGTGAGGACAAATCATGGTGTGGTAGTAGAGCCACAAGCGGAATTATTACGGCAGAAGGTTCGAACAGTAGGGATTGGCTTGATTGATCGGATCCCTGGCGAGTTCGACCTTTCAATAGAGCGTATATGGGCCACCAACCGTTTGAGCGAACAGGATATGGCAGAAGATGGCAGGATCGAGGAGGGACAACTCAAAAGTAAACATGGTGAGAAGATCAGATGGGCCGAGGAAAAACCATCGCCTTGAGCATTGCAATTTCAGAATCATGATAGGGTAACCACAAATCTATCTTGATACTTCAATGGCGAAGAAAAACAATTAGACTATTGCGTTACTGCTTTAGTGAGGATCTCGAAGTAGTCGACCGATTAGAGATGCATCCTGGCAGCACAAGGTACATCACGGCCTCTACAGCAGTAGACATTACGGGCAATCAGTTTGGCACCCGCAGAAGGAAGAGGATGGAAATGATCCAAGTAGGCCAAAGTTAAGAAGCAATTAAATGATTGCGAAACGATCCGAACAGGACACTGAGATATTAGGTTTCTATATGTACAACAAAAATACTACCTGGGACTAAAGCAGAATCGAAAAGATCCTCCTGGAGAAATGACGTACTACGTACGCATCAATAAGGATCCCCAGAGGTGTTAAATTTGGGAACAGGTTTTATGAAAAGAAAGGAGCCACTTATCTGTCTTCTGAAAACATCCTTTGCAGCATGAACTTCCCAGTATGAGCATATCGATAGAGCACGTGATCTCGCGTTTTATGGAAAACATGGAACTTGCGAATCTCAAAAACTACGCATACTTCAATGAGACAGAGATCTAAACTTTCGTCTCTCGTTCCAAGCTGCACTTGATCTTCCATAATAAGACCATAAGGCATGCACACTTGTCATACGGGGTAGTCTACCATAACATGGACTGTTGTTGCTGGCTTCAGGAATTCTGAACATTGCTCAACTTCAGACCTTCCACCATGACGCGCTTCTTGACGCCAGCCAAGATCGGCCTCCTTATCCTCATAGAGCTTTATACGGATGCCATAGTCCCCACAGCCTCGACTATTCCGATACTGTCATTTGTCATTAATCAGATTCTTCCTGCAACGCATCCCAAAGCCTCGCAGAAGCTAGTTGACAAGTCGCGTCCATTACCTTTTGTTCTCGATCTGAAGGCATTTGAGACACTGCTCAAAACGAAGTACCCTTTGGCTGTAGGGCTTCCTGGGCGCTCGTTATGGGACCACTTCCTCAAAAAGCTCTGGGGCATTGACAGCCTAGACGCATTGCATGTCTTCTTTGCCCAGAGACAGCACCTGCTGGCGAAGAGCCGGGAGGATATCAGACAAGATGGCGAGATGGGGATTCCCCCCCCCTCCGCAGATGTGATACTCCTTTCTCGAAGTTCACCTTTTGGTAGTTTCATTCGAAAGGCTAATGTCGAATTTGAGCGACTCAGGTTTGGTGATACCTTATCACTTTGGACAGGCCTCGTCCGCTGGAGGCAAGAGACTAAATCCTATTGGAGTAAACGGCACGTGGGATTGAGTAGGTGGTCTGGTGACAAGGTGTTGCACGAAGGCATAGAGGAATGGGGTCTCGATAGCGCAGACATGCTTGCGTCCATTGCATATGGGATCACCGAGCAAGAAGAAAGCCATGTGAGCACCGACGATATTGAAAAGCTTCTTGAGTTTCAAGTTGAGCAGATGCAAAGTAAGCTTGCAAGGGTTTGCACGTAGAATAAGCTAATGGCGGTGATCAGAGCTCGGTAATCGCATACCGGTCGAAGTCAAGGACAAGTTTAAGAGCGTCCTTGTTGACAGTGTTATTGTGCCAAGTTTATCGCATTATCTTAAGTATGGGTATGATCCTGATACGTTCGTTCAGGTTTACTGACCTACGTAGCTTCTTAGATGCTTGGAAAGCTGGCGATTATCCCACGTCTTTTGACAATCTCCATCGTTATTTTGACTACACTATGCAGAATAGGGACCGCTTATTCTATCAGTACGCCCTGATGAATCTTGCAGTCCTACAGTCAGACTTCGGTTGTTATGATGAAGCTGTCGCTGCTATGCTGGAAACAGTCTCTACTGCCCGCGAGAACAAGGACATGGCCTGCCTTAATTTCGCGTTGAATTGGCTTTATCACTTTGGCAAAGCTCACCCAAGCAGTATCAGTGAGGCTGAGTCGACGAATATGCTTGGGGTAGAGCGGGAGGGGCTTGCTTTTCTCAGGATTAAAGCAAAAGAAACCGGAATGTGGACGCTATGGAGCTCGACTCTTCTCAGTGAGGCCAAATTGGGACTGTCGAATGGTGAAAGTGTTGCGACAGCATTTGAAAATATCCTCAAAAGCTCACAACTGACCCTAGAGAAGAATATGAGAGGCATGGTCGGCCCTCAAATGGCGATGTCCTCTTCCATATGGGGTCGCCAAGGAGTTAGTCTAATTTCAGGGCAGTATTGCGAGTTGTTTCTTCGCTGTCATGCCGAATACTCTTCATTCGACGATATTTTGAGGTTTAATTGTCGAATCGCACAACTCCTGACGGACAAAGGCAGATATGAAGAGGCATTCGAGCGACTTGACGGCCTTGACAGCAATTCTCTCCGTTCTTGGAAGTCCAACCAATATTGGGTGAAGTATCGCGGTCTCCTTCGTTTGAAGCAAGACCTCCACAGAAACAACCTCGATGGCGCAGATCATCTATTATCACAGCTATTACAATGCAGTGATTCGGAGAGCGAACCAGAACTTATCTTTGAGATTAACCTACTTCACATTGATTACCTTATTCGGCGCACTGATTATAGCGCTGCTCTTGCTAAAGTTGAGCGGATGGTATCCCAGTTAAGAGAAGACGGTGATGATCTCAACCTTAGTGTCAAGCTTTTGACCATAAAGGCACTGTTGTATGACAAAAGTGGACGGGCACAGAAAGGATTCTCGGTTGCTATTCGAGCAGCGAGCATAGCTTGGCGAGCTCGACTTATGCCTGCCCTTTGGGCCGCGATGGGAGCCGTGGCAAATATCCTTACATCTCTCACAGAGTTCCAGGCCTCGTCCCAGATTCTGATCGCCATCATTCCTCGTGCATTGGAGTGTGAAAACTGTGCTATGAACGCGCGACTATATTCTTTCCTGGTTGATGCATATATGGGCATGGCGGGACAAGCACCAGCTGGCTCTTCACGGAGAACAGAGAATCTTACGAGATGCTTGGAGTTTCTTGATCGAGCATTTGACGAGTACTCGGCAATTGAGGATATCAAGGGACAACAGGAGACCTTGGCTAAGAAGGCAACGATTATGAGGCTTGTCGGAGATGACGTTCTAGCTAATGACTATGCGAGTGCGTATTTAGATTTGAAGAAGGGAACAGGTTTAGGCGTAGCATAGGGAGCTGCTCAAGGCTTTGTAAACAAAAAGGTCATGGATACTGCCTTTTCGCCGCTGGTTCTTGTAAAATGTACCAATTCCACGAGCTTCGTTCTCCCCGTACTCTGATAATCGGGTAATGCTATTATCAGTGAGATTACTTGGAGGTTCCACAATGGATATGCCATCCAGTTAACTTTGCTTTTGGCGGGTTAATTTTCTGTTGTCCTATGACAGAACGTCATGGTCACAACCAAAAAATGGGATTTACAGAAGCTGTGCAAGACATGGCCTGATCTTAGACTTCTCCAGGCGGTGTTACATAGAGCCACATCCTTCAACGCTGAACAAACAAATGGATTTGATTGAGGCAGTTGCAGACAACCGTTTAGAGTTAGAATCTTGGCTATGCTAAAGACTCGCAAAGAATACACTCAACCACCAATGGCCATCTAGCATCTCCTCTACACCCCTTCGCCCATACACACATTCTTCTCTCTCCCATCCTCGACACTATGTACTCGCACTCAAAATCTACTCCTTCTTGTGGTAGTTGACCTTGTCGTTCCAGCTACATCCCAGTCAGTTCATGTCACCGAAATCATCCTCGTGCGCAGTGTTACGAATTCAGGATTGCACTTACAACAAAGTCTGTAGTTAAGTTAGTGATAAGTTATATGATATCAAAAAGAAGTGCATACCTTGTCTCCGTCTCCCCAGAAGAAGTTCCTGACTCGCATGTTCTGGTACTCATACTCAGTTCTCTCTTCCAAAGGTGGCATATGCTCCCAATGAGCCCAATGCTCATTCCACAGATTGTATGCGTTCAGTCCTGAGATAAGGAGCGCTGGGATGACCGCGCTGTGCCTGTGTCAGTCCAATTCCCGCAGCTTCCGTTCGTGATCGTTCGATTCCGGATGGATAGAGCTTACTAGATAGAGAGCTTGCGCCAGAGGTCTGTATTCACGTCAGCAGATTCGATGAACAACCGCATGCTTTTACCTACCACTGGTGGCAGCAGCGTGGGCCTTGACAGCCTGTCTCTCGCGGTTGAAAGCATTGTCCTCGGCGCCAGTGAAAGCAGAGGCCTCGGAGCTTGCCAATCGGCGTTGGAATCCGGAGCGGACCGCTGGGGAGCGGACCTGAGCAGCAAAACGCTGCGAGGTGCGTAGCAAAGATCGCTGGGGGAACATGTTGACGTTGATGAGCTGTGTTGCTTCAATTGGGGTCTGGTTGATTTTACCGTGAATTGGAGGGCATTTGATCGTACGTTCCGTCTCGGCGAATCACGTGTGGCTGAAAGTAGCACCTTTCTTAATTAGGGATGGTGCAATTTGTACCGCAGAAGTTCGAGCTTCAGCTAGCTCATCCCCATAGTCACGTGCGTGATGACGAAAAGGCGTCTCCTTCGTGTCCCGCAGGCGCGTCCACCATCCTTAAGATCTGTTGTTGGTTGCGATTCACGGTCATTTTCTAATCCTCTCCAGTTAGGAGGCAAGTGTTTAAGCCAGAAGCTGCTCAGCTTTGACTGGAACCACTTTCTTGCTTGACCTGGTACAAGAGCTTGGTGGTGACGGTACCCTCGTCTGTCACTACATCGAGAGGTCTGCACACTCATGGACCACTTCAATAGCTTTGAAGCATTAAGATGAGCTTTTGAGAAAGATGGCTGGCTTGAGGATTACGACATGGAATGGTGAGTCATGCTCTCTTTTGACCAGCGCGCATCTGCTAATCCACTTCATAATAGTCAATGGAATAAGGTGCGTGATTTACCTCGCTTTGGTTTCGTCGTCTAAACTTGCTTCCGTATAAAAGCTACTCCACATTCTGATGCTACGCTAGAAACCCGTTCGGATATCAGCCATGGCGAGACAAACGAACCTTCGAGGTAAGCAATACTGTCCTTGGTCACCTACGATTCAATACTAAGAGTGTTTAAGGCCATGTTTGACATTCTTGAGGCCGACATTGTGGTCATGCAGGAAACAAAGATCCAGAGGAAGGATCTCCGAGATGACATGGTCCTTGTACCAGGCTGGGACGTGTACTTCAGCCTTCCAAAGCACAAAAAGGGTACGGTTTCCCTCTGGAAAGCATCAGGATAGAATAATACCTGATTCGTGCATACACAGGGTACTCTGGTGTTGCTATCTACACTCGGAGTTCTGTCTGCGCCCCAATTCGAGCTGAAGAAGGCATCACTGGTATCCTCACTCCCCCAAACTCTACTGTGAGTTTCTATGATCTGCCCGAAGATAAGCAGATTGGTGGCTATCCAAGTATTACTCAACTATCGGACTGCTCTTTGGATGCTGCGACCTTGGATTCTGAAGGTCGTTGTGTGATACTTGAGTTTGCCGCTTTTGTATTGATTGGAGTTTACAGTCCTGCAAATCGAGATGAATCAAGGGATGAGTTTCGGATTGGCTTCTTGAATGCTTTGGATGCGCGGGTACGAAATCTAGTAGCAGCAGGAAAACGAGTTTTTCTCACAGGCGACTTAAATATCATCAGAGAAGAAATCGATACAGCCAATGCTGAAGAGCAGCTACGAAAGCACGGGATGACAGGCGAAGAATATGTCTCAACACCTGCAAGGCGTCTGCTCAATCAGCTCCTGGTGGGCGGGAAGGTCATTGGGGACCGCGATGAAGGGCGAGAAAATCCGGTCTTGGTAGATATTTGTCGAAATTTCCACGCAACAAGGAAAGGAATGTTCACCTGTTGGGAAACAAAAATCAATGCAAGACCTGGAAACTTTGGATCTCGGATTGATTATGTGCTATGCAGCAAGGACTGGGAGGGTTGGTTTTGTGAATCCAATATTCAGGAAGGGCTCATTGGCTCAGACCATTGTCCTGTCTATGCAGTTGTGAAAGAGAAGGTTACAGTGGATGGCAAAGAGGTACATATCAAAGACGTTGTGAATCCGTCGGGTATGTTTAAAGACGGCGTGCGTCTACGTGAATGGTCTACAAAGGATCTGCTGCCAATGTCAGCAAGACTCATCCCCGAATTCGATCGCCGGCGCAACATCCGAGATATGTTTGCCCGGAAACCATCCTTGAAGATAAGTGAAAGTTCAGCCAGTCTTCCACTTGAAGAATCACAACAATCAGATGCCGAGAGCATTGTGAACAGATCTAGCGAGGCTAGCAAAGGTCCGTCAGCCACAGAAGCTCATATAACACCAGCATCTTTAGCGCTACCGGTCGGGCAGGCCACTTCAATGCCTAGCTATTCGAAGCATGGTGCCAAAAGAGACAGTGATTCGTCAGAAACAACCCGGCCTGTCAAGCGAATGAAGTCTGGACAAGCCTCAAAAGTCAACACGGTTACAACAGGGAAAGGTGCTGCTGGCAAAGGACAAAGTAGCCTCATTGGATTTTTCAAACCGAAGGTAGCGATGCCATCTCCAAGCAGCGGTGCTAAGTTGACAGAAGGTTTTAATGGCACCGTCTCTGAAAATGCTCCCGAGGTACAGCAGCTAGACGCTTTACCAGGGCCAGAAAGCCCCCATTCCACAAAGTCTTCAAGGACAACCCTAGGTTTATCCTCTGCGTTGGCTGAGTCAAAAAGTGTTATCGACCCCATCGTATCTAAAGAGTCTTGGTCAAAGCTTCTTGGAAAGCGCGTTGTGCCACGTTGCGAGCATAATGAGTCTTGCATAAGCTTCAAGACCAAGAAGCCTGGGGAGAATTGTGGCAGGTTCTTTTACATGTGTGCGCGGCCTCTTGGTCCTTCTGGTCAGAAGGAGAAGAATTCACAATGGCGGTGCGGTACATTCATCTGGAGCAGTGATTGGACCAACGGGGACGAAACCTGAAGGATATCTGCTAACTTGGATACTGCTATAAGAATGTGAGAGGCCTTGTCACCTCTGCAATCGAGATCATCGTGGCTTCAAACCTGTCCATACTCATAAAGTCATCTGACAAGGCAATTTGTACATCGCGCTTCTGAGCAAGAACCAACAAAGTTCAGCTCAGCCCTCCGCTCTGAAGAGCTAGCACAGATGTTTCAATTTTGATAACCTCGTTCTCGTAGCCTGCATCGCAAGACATGAGTTCTGGGCATTCTGTCTTGTTCAAGTTTAGACGATGGTCAAAGAGAAGGTTTATAGACTCTACTAGAGGAAGTGTTCCGTTGCGAATATTCATGAATATCTTGCTGCAGCACGCCTCAGAAGAGTAGCGAGTCTTCAATACTTTTAAGGTGTAGATATTTCATGTAAATATCTTTAAACAGAGTTCTTTCACTCTGCTCTTGTCCTCAGTTATCTCCACAACAGAATAATTTATTACTCAACTTGAAGTTACCCACACGAGCAACGTACTGGGCTGGCCTATTTGACCATCACCCGAGAAAACACGAAGGTATTGTTACCACGCCAAGATGACATGCAGTTGTAATAAGCAAATAAACAATGATGTTTGAGCGTTTGACCAGGTCTTCATTTATCCCGATTTCATCTTTGGACAGAGGAAAAGAGTTTTGCATACTGCCTTTTATTTCTGTTATAGCATGCTATGCATTTTATCTATCTACGGAGGAAAAACAACAAAGGGATTAGTGTAGAAGCAGAAGCACGACCCCCAGTCCGAAAATTGAATAGTAATCTACCAGCCCTCCCAATAAACCGCAGTTGAAGAGCCGATCAATAACCTTCCAGTAGAGTGTAGCCGAAGGAGGTGTGGACCCATTCCATTGTTCAAGACCAGGTCGACAGTGTGACCAATTCCAACTCGAGAGTAGAATGATGAAGTCTTATGCCGAAGCCACGAGGTGTCGATAATAACGCCGCAAAGAAACAAATTGTGAGAAGGAAAATAATCTGTACATGAGTAGAAACATATCTCAATCCTGCCTGCTGACTATGTATTTCATCCTTCAAGAGGGCGATGCACGCCTATTGACCATGAGAAGAAGTTGTAGCTTTGACATGCTTCCACAATGAGAGATCGAGGAGGATTGCTGTGGAAGGACGACAAAGATACGAAACCACTGAGCTTTGGCAACCGCGAAGGTGTTGAAGACGATCTGCGGAGGAATTCGGATGATGTCAAAGTCGTAGTATGTTATGAAATCCATCTCTTCTTTCTGTGCGTGTTTTGTATTTGGCTTAGGAAAAAAGAGACAAGCATAAAGTCGTGGACGTTCGTGATGGCATGCAGATGGTATGCAGAGGACGATATGCTGAAAACGCTATGCAGAAGACTTAGGAAATATGCGCGCTTGAAAACCGATGCGTTCAAAAGAAAATTAAGTGTTCAGTCCAGACCTAGACTGGAGTTTAGTCATGTTAAACGTTGCCCCGAAATGTTTGTCGATTCATTTCATGTAACGATGCAGCCACAATGGATGCATATGATTCAAGACGAAGCAAACTCCAGGGAACCGAAAGGGCTGGGAGTAATGGAAGAGCTGCTGTGATTGTGCTGCAACAACCAGGCTTCGAGCTTGTATAGATCATTGTCCAGCAGATACCAAGTAGGCGCCAGGAGTGACTGTGTAACCATCCTGAAGAGTGTGTTGATTGTTCTCGGGATCACTGACCGCCTCAACATAGGCTCGAAGATGGATATCGCGACGGTCGAATACACCGGTCGTGAGAAACTTGTGGTAAGCTCGGCGTGCGAGGACTGCATCGCTGACTTGGGCGTTTTCGGTTTGTGCTGAGGGAGTTATTATAGTACCACCCCGAGGAACAGCTCCACGGCGACGAAGGATACCATAGTGCTCCGTGACTTGTCGTAGTAATTCATCTGAGAGAGGCAGCTGAACATTGACATCCGTGGAGTCAGTCTGAAGTCTAAGACCTTGCAAAGGAGCTGGGGGATATTGGCTTGCAAGCTGGAAGCTTGGAGTTGAAGTCGAGGCTTGAAGAGCGGCAAGAGCAGCAGCCTTCTTCTTTGTCATACGACGCTTCTTCTCAGAAGGTTTGCGAGGAGTGTAGTGATAACCAGGATACATTGCCAAATGCTCTCGCTTCTTCTCGTCAGCAAGTCGCTGGTAGTGATCTCGAACATCAGCAGTCTCTGTGTTCCACTGAGCTCCAATAATGGTGGCTGTTTCTCGTCAGTTAAGAGGCCCTATTAGCAAAGAATCGTACTTACAGATCTCATTGTTGTGGATTCCCGGATTGGCATCCTTGACAACGTCATGATGATCTACAACAAATCAGCAAAGGCTCTATGTAGGACTACTCAAGTACATACCCATACGGTAGAGAATGAATGCATTTGGCGGACGCTTGATCTTCTCTCCCTTAATGATTGGAATAAGGACAGGATCGAAGACCTTGCCGGTGGCATCGAGAGTTGGTAGATGGATTACAGGAGTAGCGTCTTTGAGATCGAGGGCTGGGTCGATGGACTTCTCGTCAGTGACGAAGATGACCTCGCCTTTGGTTGACTTGACGATGCGACCTTTGACAATATCTGACGGTGCGATAATATATCGATGGCATCCAGAATCTCGGGCGATAACAGGTGCCTTTCGAGTATAGTCGCTGCGAATATTAGCAGAAGTGGCTTAGATCTAGTGGCGGTAACCTACGCATAGAGTTGGCGAACTTCATTCAGAACCAATTGAGAAAGTACAATGTAGTCGCCAGCACTCATGAAGGCAATGTGTTGTTGGTTTTCATCCGTAAACTGCCGGTGCAAGTTGTTCCAGGTCTGAACAACCAACTGCTTCGTAGCCTCGGTGAGCATTGTTACGGTTTGCTTTGAAGATTTGTTGAGAAGACTGTGGAGAAAACGGCAGTATGACAGATGCTTCGAAAGCTGAGAAGGAGTTTGAGTCTGTACGAGCGTGAGATCAAGAAGGTTGGATTCTTTTGAAGTACATGAGAAATAGAAGTTGCTGTGGGTTGATTGGGTGAAGGAGAATGAATGGCCTTTACGTTTAATGACCTTTGATGGTTGTGATGTTTTGTGGCTTCGTGGTTGTTAGATTGCGTATTGTAAGTTGAGGTTGCTGTGGGTTGTGAAGCGCGAAAGTGAAAGTGAATCGGAGGACTTGAAAGATCGAGGCTCGCGTTTCCTTTGTTGTAAGGCTAAAACTGACAAAGAAGGGCAGAAACCATTCCTGTGCACGGCCAGTACTATAAGTTTTTTCGTCAATGGTTCGCAACCTTTACAGCTTCACTATTTATGGGTAATCTTGCATCAAGGAATTCGTCTCCTTCAGAATTTCGACACTCAAGCTTAATACATCAATCAAGATGTCAGAAACCTCCGAAGACCTCACTATTCAGCACGACGAAGTACAAATTGAGGAAGATGAGCCCGTTGACCCCAATACTACGATCGAAGAAGCCCTGAACGAGTTCAATGATTTCGCAGAAGAATTCAGCAGCTTCGCGCTCGAGGAAGAACTGCCAACTCCACAAGCAGATTTTGGCATAGGTCCTGTGAAGTATGATCTGCACTTTCCCAAAGACATGGAACTATCTGCGGATATTCTTAAGCTTCTCAGTGAACTAGTTGATTTGGAAAGAGAAACTGGAAATCGACTGGTCAAGGTTCTAGCAACTCTAGACTGCTTGTTTTATGGGAAGGAAGATGCATTCATTTGGCTTCCTGCGCTAGAAAGATCAGTTTTGCGTCCAGAACTTCAAGAGTAAACCAACAATTCATTCTCACAACGTTATTTATCTTGCTGACTGTATCCAGAACTACAATGGAGCTAGCGGAAATCCTTCTTGGAGAACAGAATGACGACATACCTGACGACGACTTTGAGGAGATTCTTCTTGAATGCGAAAAAGGACAAACGATAAACGGAGCTGAGCTTGCCTTTGTCACGGAGTTGAAGTTCTTATTTTCCCAAGAGTCGTACACAAGTGCCACTTTTTTTCATGCTTTCGAAGATCTGCGAGATGCATGTAAGTTGACCCAGGAAACTTCTCAAAAGGTTTGCTAATAGTGAGTGTACAGTTGAAGATCGTGCAGAACAGCGAACTTTCTCCCTGCGTATCTTCAAAATCCTGAGGGCATTTCACACGTCTGTAGTCCTCCCAGAGGACAGAAAGTGTTTTCGCTGCGGGAAAGTTAGCGAAGGCTGGGCTGGCGAACAATATCTCGACTAGATATGCAATCAAGGAAACGCTGAGGAAAAGCCACAATGCATTTAGGGGGTGCAATCCTTGTCTCAAATTCCTCTTAGTTTCAGCTTCGTACAACACAAATGGATTATTACCGCAGTCTTTAAGCCATTGAAATCAAAAATTTCCATTCCCAATCTGAGACATAATATTTGTGCCCATCCACATAAATCACTTAATTCGTGCAAAATTTTGACTTCACTGTTCTTGTATCAGCACTACATACACAGCTTTCAGGCAGAGAAAAGATCCGAATTATTTCAAAGTATATTTGAGAAATGTTCTCAGCATTGCTGGGACTATTGTGCCCCATACGACATTATTGGCCAGGTTTGGCTTAGAATAATCACTTTCTATCCGTTTGTGAAATGTGGCCTCAGCATCATTATTTTGATCCGAGAGAGCACGAAGCAGACAACGGAGATTGTTCTGCGCTAAAGGGGTTTCTTGGAGGCTTAAAAACAAATTCCTGTATTCTTTTTTCCATAAGACGAGAAATTGGATTTGAGTCATTTGATCGCATATTGGCAGAGGTGGGAGCGGTTGAAGATGGTTGGATGATCCCCACCGGTAAGGCCTTGAACGCAGCGCCGGGCGAACAGAAGCATACTGACGCAGCACAGTCGCGGACACTTGAGCCGGGTTCTCGACGCCACGCCACCAGCCTTGGGTCGGAGCAGGCGAAGCTGGCAAGGCCCATGGAAATCATCACAGCAGACTCAACAACCGGCCCATCCCAGCAGACTCAGGTATCAGCGGGGAACGCATCTCAGCACGGAAGGGGGCGACGGGATGCTTTGGTCTCGTACTTTGCATGCATCTTCACCCCGAGGTGCCTCGACTCGAGCGGTGCTGCATTGCCTTTGCTTTTGTGTTGGCTGGAGTTACAGGATCGAAGCAGCATGCGCATGCCTCCGTCACGCACCAATACTGGCGTGCAGAGCCTGGTGTCTTACCCGTCGTAGTCGGAGGGAGGGGGAATGGATGATCACTCACAGGCACGCGGGACTACACATTTCTTTGTTTCTTGCTTTTCTTTCTTTCTTTCGCTCTTGTCTTCCGAGCGGTCTTCTTTCTTTGTCGGGTGGTGGAGGTTCTTTGCATACAGGGGAGGGAACCCGGTCTCGGGAATGGTAGACAGACAGGTAGATAAGATGCCGTTAATAACAACTCAGTGGCAACCAGGCACGACGATTGAGCAGCGACGACGTGATGAATCTGGAACAGGGAGGCAAGGACCGGTGCAGTGCACATGAGGCAGCGGTCGTGCAAATAGAGCCATGCCATGCCATGCCACGCCAGCGCTACTGCAGCAGCGGCTTGGTGTAGCGAGCAACGGGCCAACCGTTCGTGCAGCGCAGTGGGGAGGGGGGAGTG